>CM021109.1:263539704-263573469 GCA_007115665.2 Sequoiadendron giganteum | reverse complement strand
AGAACACAACCTACAAATTTGTTTTATACAATAACATAATAACACTACTGTATATATTGTATTTGAACTGGATAGTTATACTCATCCTACTATTAATCCGTTAACTTACGTTCTCCATGTAATGTGAGTGACACTATTGTATAGAAAACTAAAATTTTCCTTTCGTATGTGCTGTTATTAAAATCGCTCTGAATAATAATATTAGTTTTCAGTATTGTAGGTAGTATGGTTTTTTTTTTAAAAGGTACTTCACAACTAAAAAATCGTTAACACTATTATATTATTCTTAAGATTCATGTTAATACTCTTCTAACCATCACTATTAATAATGTCAATAATTCTATATAAATATTTTATATATTTACTAATAATATTATTCTTTATCATTGATGTTAATATAATCCTTGACGTTGAGTCTATTTTTTATATTTTTATTAATTTTATTATTTATGATCATTAATTATTTTGATAATACTATTCTTACTCTCAGTGTTAGTAATAGTTAATGATTAAATCACATTGACTCTAATACTATTAATATCAATGTCACTCATAACATTAATATTGATATTATTATTATATTGCTTAACATTGATACTTATAATATTAATATTACCTTCTAGATTAATGTTGATACTATATTAATTATCATTACTTATAATATTAATAATAGTATCCTTTAGTAAGAATAATAATATTGTAAATAATATTTATGATTTAACATTATAATACTATTAACTTTAAGAATAACTGCAGTTCTCATGTCATTATTTTTACAAAAGGAATCAATATTAGTATTATTATTATTAATATTAATATTAATAACCAAGTTAATTATTTAATCTTAATATTTTAATTAAATAAGAGTGGTTGATTGCAACAATAAATATGAAATTAATATAAAATATATATATTTATATTTATATTAATATTATTGTAAAAGTAATGTTAACATTAACAATACTGGTGAGTAAAATGTAATATTAATATTGAAAGAAATGTTAATAATAACCTGATCTATGATATTAATATACATAATATCATAGTCAATATTAATAAGAATCATCAATATTAACCTTACCGTTACCATAGCAAATGATGAAAATTATAAATAATATTAGAGTGGGTGGTAAAATTAATATCAACATTAAAGGATAAAGCAAAAAAAATATAATCATAAGGTTTTGTGGGCAAAATAACTATAATAGTATTATTAAAATTTGGATAAGAAATAAATGATTTTATTAGTAAGATTTAAAAATGAAAGGAATCACTTTGGCATCAATAATAAGAGTGTTAGAGTTTTTGGGAGGAGGCATTTATTTTATAAATGTTTTCAATCATTTTGTTTAAGAGTTTGAGATATTCGTGGTGGTTAATACTCTCCATATTGTTATTAATAATAATAACATCATCTTTAATCACAATACTAATATTTATATTATGAATATGAGTGATGTTAGCATTTGCATTATTGCTCTGCAGCAAAACCTATAACGAGAAATATTATAATTTCTAGAATTCACGATGACATTTGAGTAGGCATGTAATAGTACCTGATGCATATGGTACACAAACATGCATATGTATAGTTGGTAATGAACAATGTTTTTACGTTATTATTTCAAAAAAAATGTAGGTTGTGTTTTTGCCCTATGTGTAGATTTAGGGCATGACAACTTGATCGATTCAAGCCAACTGCTCTTTTGTAATATGATTTAATATAGTTGACAGTTTGAAAATTTGATTTGGTTTGAGAGGCCAAAATTTTTTGGAAAAATTTCAATGGGAATTGAAAAATGTGGACAAAATTAGACAAATCTTGCTAGTAAAAATATTCTGATCTAGCCAGATCTGGTGATAGTTTATAAAATCGTTTCCATGGTGCCTGCCACAAGGTTGTAAAAGCTGCCTAACAAAAAGGATATTTTGAAATTACTTGTAAAAGAGCAGAATTGCATTCAAATATATCACCCACAAAATTGCAAGAGTGAAATAGAGCCTATTATTTGAAATAGGAGCCACTTCACGGGGCCTACCTCAAAAAGTTTTTGACAAGAACAAATACACAAAATTATGTTCTCTACAATTATTTAGTACCTCCTATATATAGACCTCCTAATAACATAATGGAGGGATAAATCACTAATCTGAATAGGCTTATTATTATTATATCCAGGATCTATCACAATATTAAATCAAGGATTATGTTGTGTTGAAATATTTTTATCATTGATGTCAAAGGAACACAGCTCATAAATAAATCTGAGTTCGTAGGATGTCGTTGAAGGAGTTGAAATTGAGATGCAAATGAAATAAAATCTGCATATAAGCTCAAATAAAAATTCTTTTGAGCTGAAACTTAAATGAATTATTTGATTATTTGGTGAATCATTTGAGTCAGAATTTAAGTCAAATGCCAAGTCGGTTTTGAAATGTCAAAGTGGATGTGTTGGAGAGTTAGGGGGTCAGATTGCCTAGTCAGCGTTGAAGTGCCAATTCAGAGTTGTAACGCCTTGCTAATTGATTCTGATGGCTTGTCTGGGGCGGCCAAAGTTTATGATGAGTTTATTGCCCGTTTCTTTTTAAAATCATCATCGATTTGTTTCCATGTATTTTTTGTGGCGACGGCTATAGTTTTAGTTGTTTTGAAAATTTCGTGGGTGCATTCTTTATTCCTATTCTCTAACGCGATCGCTATTCATTATTCTTTGAATGGGCTGTATGAATGGTGGTCTTCATGGCATCTGAAAATAGCAGTCATTCAATTGAGGTGTTGAGTTGTGTGTATGTGCTACCTTTGTGGCTCTTCCAAGAGGTGGATGTTCTTTTGAAGTCGATTCTGTTATGAAGTATGTATTTGTTTTTGTAGGTGCGACAAAGATATAGATGTGCTCATCAATGTGAAAGTTGGTGTGAAGTTTATACACGGCTTTGTGTAAAAGACGTGAGGAGTGACTTCGATGGCATTGTTTGGGCGATATATGTGTCAATGCCTTTGATATGTCTATTTATTGGCAACGGTTTTCTTTGGGACTACTTGGTGTGTATCTACATCGTCTTTAAGGAGGAGATGTGTTGAATTAGAGGGGTGTCCGATTCAGTATTAAGTATGGCGTGGCCTATTTAATGCATTAATTGTGTGAGGTTATATGCATATATGTGCTTTCGGGTGGTTTTTTTCAATGTTTTTGTTTTTAGCATTATTCTCTGCAACAGGCGGTTTTTGTGAGAGTGAAATCGGGCTTTTATTAGTACGATGAACTTTAGTCGAGCTAATATTTCTTGTGTGAAACTCTGCATATTTGAATGTGGAAGATAAATCATGGTCTTTGTGGGAATTAATATATATAGCAGACCTCTTTCTGGAGTGTGCTATGCGTGTAGTGGAGTTGTAGACCTTAGATGTAGTTATTAGAGCTTTGGCATCACTATCTTTTCTGTTGTTACACAGGCTGTATAAAAAAAAACAATGCCATCTTTTTCCTGAGTTTATTTCTTATAGGAGTGTGGATTAATGTCGACACCGTCTCTTCCTTTTGTATTGTGCAGCTCCATCAGTGTATTGTTTTATGGTTGATGGTGGTTGAAAGTGTGTGGACTTAATATTGTGAAGAGGCAGCAAAACTGAAGTTGTGAGTTATGAACGTTGATCTTTTGATGCTCTAAGTTTTGCTATGAATGAGTTATGGAGAATGTGCTGCATATAGATATGACATTATGTTTACTTTTGCAAGCAACATACATGTGTGTGTATCTGCAATCAAGATGAAGTTGAGAGTTTGAACAAAAGGTTTTCAGAATTTGAATAGTGTTTTTGAAAGCATGTGTTTTGAATCAAAGATTCTATGTTATTGAAGTTGGTGCTTCAGCATCTTAGAGTTGGTGCTTCCAGTGAGTTGGTGCTCACTTTTGTAATCTGGGTTGGTGCCCTTTGAAGTTAATTAAAGCATAGTTCTGCCGTGGTTTTTTACTCGAAAGGGTTTTCCATGTGAAAACAGTGTTCATCTTGTCTTATGCTTGCTCTTACTGTTTTCATTGCTGATTTTGATGGTTTTAAGTTTTTAAAAGTTTAGATTACTGATTCACCCTCCCCCCCTCTCAGTATTTTCTGTGTGCTCTTCAATTGGTATAAGAGCGGGGTTCCTTCGAATTGAGAGCTTAATTGCTTGAGGGTAGGTCCTGTTAGCACACATGGGTTCTCTTGAAAGTCTTGCTACAAATAGAGCTCCCTTATTCGATGATTCTAACTATGCTTTCTGAAGTATTCGAATGCACACTTATTTGATGTCTCTTGGTTTTGATATTTGGCGAAGTGTGATAACTAGTTATACAATTCCAACGACTCCAATAGATGCAGATGGAAAAGGAGCTTTTGAAAATAATGCTAAAGCTATGAATGCTATCTTATGTGGCTTGGCAGAATCTAAACTCATAAAGGTTATGCACTATGATATTGTTGATGGGTGTTTTTGCACTTCTCAACACAGACAAAACACAAGTGTAATGTCTCTCTTGAAAGGTAAAATTTGCAACTAAGTTTCAAAATATCACCCCAAGGTCTCTCGGATGTTAGGTCATGACTATGCAAAAACAACTCAGTTGATGATGTGTGATCTGCTGGTAATCACAAGGGGCCTTTATGGTTCACAAAGCATGGAAGTTCATGGGTCTGTAATGGAATTTTAGAATTCTGGAAGTAATGAACAGTAGTAGCAAATTTACAACAGCAGTCTGAAACTCATCTAGTTCATTAGATTTAACATTGTTGTGATGCTGGAAACATAAGTTCGAACTCAGGTTTTAAAGAAAAGTCAAAAGCTGAAAGGGTTTATAAGTTATTCTAATCCTAAAACTATGAACATTAGCAACGATGAGGGATATTATAGTAGATAGACTCCCCAAACAGAGTTTTGCTTAACCAAGAACAGTCTACCATGTCACAAAACTAGTGCAATCTTCTAAGGTTCTTTGCAGATTTTCAGATTGTGACATTCACCTATTTAGTATGAACATACAGCTGAACTTAGGTGCAACAAGTAAAAGAGATCAGACTAACTTTACACAACAATTAATCATCAATAAACTACTAGAAGTATGAGCGGGAAGTGCATCAAATATTGTAACATGTAGTCACCATTAAAGCTAAACATTCACTAACAAGTTGAAATAAACTTGGAGGCTGAATCATGCATACACAATGAGCAAACTCAAGGAAATACCAAACTTCAATATTTTCTTATATATTGCTGCAGAGTGTTTTTACACAACAACTCATCTCTATTGAAAATGAGAGGATGCCCCTATTTATAGATTTATAAAAGTAGAATGAATGGCCAAGATTTACTTTCAATGAATGGCCCCGATTCATTCTAACCTAGGGTTTTCACATCACCCAATATGAGTGTTATCACAGAATCTAGTAGTGCTTGATTTACGGATAACCCCCCTACGAAACTAGTCCGTTTCCTAGGACCGTGTGTTTCAAGCACGTAAAACGAGACAAACTTGTTTTACGAGGTCTCTAATCTTACCTAGTCCGGGTAGGTGACGATAGGCTCGAGTTTCGAGTTTAAAGTTTGACTCCTTTCAAACCCAGGAGTTAAGTTTTTTTTTCTAGTTTTTGGTGCTCCAGTGGTGAGAATCATCGCCGTTGCACCTTTTTCACTCTAATTGTTTTTGGTGCTCGGGCGGTGATTTTCACTGTTGTTGCACCTTGTCTAAGTTTTAACTTTTGGTGCTCGGGCGGTGAAAATCACCGCCGTTGCACCTAAAATTTTATTGACATGTTGGTGCTCGAGCGGTGGTTTTCATTGCCCGAGCACCTATTTGTTAGTTAAGTTGAGTTCGCCTGCCGCATTCAATGCGCGTGATTTAGGTTGAGTTTTAGGTTTTTATTAACTCAAACATGAGTTATCTTCGCATTTTCGCTAAAAGACTCCTCTCCACACTTTGCTCCCGTGCTATCACAAGTTGCCTCCCTTGAGATCGAACCTTGGTTTCTACCTCCAGCACGCGGTTTTCACAGTGATCTTCGCCATAGTTATCACACCATTGAGGTATGTTCACGTTTTGCTTTCCTTTCAGTTGTCAGTTTTCTTTATTTAAATTTGAATGCTTTCCATTTCTCGTCGGTCTTTGGCGTTTTTCTTTCATCGTTTCTGTCGCTTAGTCTTTTTCGGTTCTCTTTGCTTCTCCCCTCGTGTCTGTCCGTTTTAAATAGGATCCTATCGTTTTTTCCTCGTAACCTTTGCAAATGTTGTGGCAAAGGATCTCCCTGCCTTCACACACGTCGCCTCTTTGTTTTTCACGCATCGGTGTACAGGCGAGGTTTTTCACCGACGTCGCACAAAAGTGCTAAGTCACGCACTGGTGTCTTGGCAGTGATTTTCACCGCCATGACACCCACTCACAAAAAATACCCAAGTGTCGAGGCGGTGAAAATCACCGCTGTGACACCCAACAACTTTGACATGTCGGTGCTCGAGCGGTGATTTTCACCGCCTCAACACCAAACCAAAATATCACTAAATCACCGCCCGAGCACCAAAATCTGCACTTTTTCTCTAAACACTCTGAAATGTGTTCTCTTCATTTTCACTTCCATGCTCATTTTCGCACCTCGTTTTCCGCACCATAGGGCCAAAACACAGTGACTCCATATCGCCATGTTCATTTCACGTTTCCCCATATGACATGTATTTCCTGACAATCATTGAATCCACCATTCTTGCAGTTAATTTCCAAAGTTCCATCAAAAGATCCTCGGAGATAAAAAATACATCAGTCTCTGTTCCCTAAAATGTCAGCTGAAACGCCACCACCATCTCCTAAAGCAAAGGGTAAGATGAAGTATAAGTACCAGGGCGTTTTCCCTCCGACTGTGGTGTTGTCCAAGGTGGATGAGATCAAAGATACTGAGATCGGTCATCAAGATTTGGCAGATTTCGTGAAGAGGATTCAACAGAGGCCATGGGATGAGAATCTGAAGGCCATTGTAGATAGCAATCTTCATATGGTATCTACTTTCCCAACTTCAGCTCATCACATGGAGCTCGTACTTCAAGTTGCTGCTCACTATATCCAAGAAGACAGAACTGTGAGAGATTCTGCAGGTCAAGTTGTAATGAGGCTTGACGGTGAATTCTTTGATAGAGTCTTCAAAGTTCCACAAATGGAACAATACACTCCCATCACGATCCAGAAGGCTCAAGAGATATTTGACAATGATTCAGTCAAGGCCAAGACATTGATCAACTCACAATGGTTGAAGACTCCCCGCCATGCTGTTTGTAGGTGGCCTAAGGGACTCCCCAAGAGTGACTTCAAAGAAGATGTGAGAGACATGATTACCTTGTTAAGCAGAGTTAAGGGCTTGCCTAAATCCTCTCATTTTCAAGATTGGATGTATGAATACATCCGGATCATCAGAAGGAGGAAAGTACACATTGATTGGGGAACACAGATTAGTGACGAAATCCATGAGTAGCTGATCAAGGTGCCCACCACCTTGAAATTTTATATGACTTCTTTCTTGGTGTACGTAGTAGCAATAATGAGGCAGTTTCCAGGTTTATCTACCAAAGGTAATAGACATTCTACCCCTATCTATGATTACTATTACCAATTGAACTTGAGGGAAAGCTTCCACCACTTCAGGAGAGTCACAGATGCTTTCTGTGCTCCTTTGTTGTTCACTTTTGACCCGACTTTGGAGAAGAAGAGAATATTAGATGAAGCTTACAAGGCGGTCAGCAAGGTTGGATGTGTTTTTCTACAATTCCCAACCTTTACTTACGTAAGGGTGGGTTTTTTCACAGGATGTCCTTATATGCTTCCCAGGTACCCATCAGACAAATGGGTCCTTATGGAGTTGTGCAGGCAATCAATTTCAGTGCACAAAGAACGACAAAGGAATCATAAGCCAGGTTTTAAGTTTCCATTAACCATTGGCAGATACACGATCAGGAGTGTGTAGAAGGCCAAGAATGTTTCAACAGAGATGCACATAATGACTATCAAGACCTACAGGTACAGGCGTGACTTTGACTTCAGAGATGTAAAGAAGAAACTCAAGAAAGGTCACAACCATGTTTACCATTTTGAAGACATATGGGCAGAGTGTAGAGATGAGGAGGATGTACGTAAAATGGATTTCTGCAGGTTAACAGTTGAACAAATTAGGGCCCTCCATATAGCTGATTTGCGTGAAGATTTCATAGATCCAGGAGACATCCTCAATTCTGCCAAAAAACTTAGATACAACGATTCATAGGCAGAATTGCGGATGCCTCCTGGATCTGTGAAATCTTCAGGCAAATCAGCTATATGGAGGGCCCTGATTTGTTCAACTGTTAACCTGCAGAAATCCATTTTACCTACATCCTCATCTCTACACTCTGCCCATATGTCTTCAAAATGGTAAACATGGCTGTGACGTTTCTTGAGTTTCTTCTTTACATCTCTGAAGTCAAAGTCACGCCTGTACCTGTAGGTCTTGATAGTCATTATGTGCATCTTTGCTGAAACATTCTTGGCCTTCTGCACACTTCTGATTGTGTATCTGCCAATGGTTAATGGAAACTTAAAACTTGGCTTATGATTCCTTTGTGGTTCTTTGTGCACTGAAATTGATTGCCTGCACAACTCCATAAGGATCCATTTGTCTGATGGGTACCTGGGAAGCATATAAGGACATCTCGTGAAACAACCCACCCTTATGTAAGTAAAGGTTGGGAATTGTAGAAAAACACATCCAACCTTGCTGACCGCCTTGTAAGCTTCATCTGATATTCTCTTCTTCTCCAGAGTCGGGTCAAAAGTGAACAACAAAGGAGCAAAGAAAGCATCTGTGACTCTCCTGAAGTGGTGGAAGCTTTCCCTTAGGTTCAATTGGTAATAGTAATCATAGATAGGGGTAGAATGTCTATTACCTTTGGTAGATAAACCTGGAAATTGCCTCATTACTGCTGCTGCGTACACCAAGAAAGAAGTCATATAAAATTTCAAGGTGGTGGGCACCTTGATCAGCTACTCATGGATTTCGTCACTGATTTGTGTTCCCCAATCAATGTGTACTTTCCTCCTTCTGATGATCCGGATGTATTAATACATCCAATCTTGAAAATGAGAGGATTCAGGCAAGCCCTTAACTCTGCTTAACAAGGTAATCATGTTTCTCACATCTTCTTTGAATTCACTCCTGGGGAGTCCCTTAGGCCACCTACAAACAGCATGGCGGGGAGTCTTCAACCATTGTGAGTTGATCAATGTCTTGGCCTTGACTGAATCATTGTCAAATATCTCTTGAGCCTTCTGGATCGTGATGGGAGTGTACTGTTCCATTTGTGGAACTTTGAAGACTCTATCAAAGAATTCACCGTCAAGCCTCATTACAACTTGACCTGCAGAATCTCTCACAGTTCTGTCTTCTTGGAAATAGTGAGCAGCAACTTGAAGTACGAACTCTGTGTGATGAGCTGAAGTTGGGAAAGTAGATACCATATGAAGATTGCTATGTACAATGGCCTTCAGATTCTCATCCCATGGCCTCTGTTGAATCCTCTTCACGAAATCTGCCAGATCTTGATGACTGATCTTAGTATCTTTGATCTCATCCACCTTGGACAACACCACGGTCGGAGGGAAAACGCCCTGGTACTTATACTTCATCTTACCCTTTGCTTTAGGAGATGGTGGTGGCGTTTCAACTGATATTTAGGGGAGTAGATACTGATGTATTTCTTACCTCTGAGGATCTTTTGATGGAACTTTGGAAATTAACTACAAGAATGGTGGATTCAATGATTGTTAGGAAATACATGTCATATGGGGAAACGTGAAATGAACATGGCGATATGGAGTGACTATGTTTTGGCCCTATGGTGCGGAAAACGAGGTGCAAAAATGAGCATGGAGGCGAAAATGAAGAGAACACATTTAAGAGTGTTTAGAGAAAAAGTGTAGATTTTGGTGCTCAGGCGGTGAAAATCACCGCTCGAGCACCGAAGTGATATTTTGGTTTGGTGTCAAGGCGGTGAAAATCATCGCTCGAGCATCGAAGTCTGAGACTTGGAGAAGCTCGGGGGTTTGGCAGAGCTAGTGTCGAGGCGGTGAAAATCACCGCTCGAGCACCGACATGTCAAAGTTGTTGGGTGTCATGGCAGTGATTTTCACCGCCTCGACACTTGGGTATTTTTTGTGAGTGGGTGTCATGGCGGTGAAAATCACCGCCAAGACACCAGTGCGTGACTTAGCACTTTTGTGCGACGTCGATGAAAAACCTCGCTTGTACACCGATGCGTGAAAAACAAAGAGGCGACGTGTGTGAAGGCGGGGAGATCCTTTGCCACAACATTTGCAAAGGTTACGAGGAAAAAACGACAGGATCCTATTTAGAAGAAACGGACAGACACGAGGGGAGAAGCAAAGAGAACCGAAAAAGACTAAGCGACAGAAACGATGAAAGAAAAACGCCAAAGACCGACGAGAAATGGAAAGCATTCAAATTTAAATAAAGAAAACTGACAACTGAAAGGAAAGCAAAACGTGAACATACCTCAATGGTGTGATAACTATGGCGAAGATCACTGTGAAAACCGCGCGCTGGAGGTAGAAACCAAGGTTCGATCTCAAGGGAGGCAACTTGTGATAGCACGGGAGCAAAGTGTGGAGAGGAGTCTTTTAGCGAAAATGCGAAGATAACTCATGTTTGAGTTAGTAAAAACCTAAAACTCAACCTAAATCGTGCGCATTGAATGCGGCAGGCGAACTCAACTTAACTAACAAAGAGGTGCTCGGGCGGTGAAAATCACCGCTCGAGCACCAACATGTCAATAAAAGTTTAGGTGCAACGGCGGTGATTTTCACTGCTTGAGTACCAAGAGTTAAAACTTTAGACAAGGTGCACCGACGGTGAAAATCACCGCCCGAGCACCAAAAACAATTAGAGTGAAAAAGGTGCAACGGCGGCGATTTTCACCACTGGAGCACCAAAAACTAGAAAAAAAGACTTAACTCCTGGGTTTGAAAGGAGTCAAACTTTAAACTCGAAACTCAAGCCTATCGTCACCTACCCGGACTAGGTAAGATTAGAGACCTTGTAAAACAAGTTTGTCTTGGTTTACGTGCTTGAAACACACGGTCCTAGGAAACGGACTAGTTTTCGTAGGGGGGTTATCCGTGAATCGAGCGTTGCTAGATTTTGTGATAACAATGAGTACAAAACTTGCAATATAAAATAGGCTACTTTGTCTTTTTCCCTATTTTGTCCTTTAGCCTATTTTGTCTTTTTGCTACCTTTTTAAATATTCATCCTCTATTTTAGGATTCCCAGCTTCCTTTTGCAATAAAGCATAATAGACAAACTTCCCTATAACAACTTGGAGCTTAGCCCATTCCATGAAGTTAGATTTGGCGATTCTGAAGGCGATCCTCTTGAAATCATTCACCATCTCATCGTGATGCTGCACACATGTATCTCCCGCTTTAACCATTTGCTCTGATTTAGAGAACGCCAGTGGAAAAATCCATAAAATCTACTGACAAAGTGTCATTGGCTCCCTGTTCCATTCTTTTGTGGAATTTGCTCTTTACAGCCTTGCGATCCAATTCCTGCACTGGCATCTTGTATCCTGTTACTAGTTCTAAAAGATCATCACTCTCAGCCAAATGGGCAACACAGGCATGGATAGCATCTAATTCAATTGAAAATTTTTCCAGGACCCCTTTTCTAAATTCACAATTAAATAACCACACATCGGGCAGCCCGTGATCCTTTTTTGATAGAGCTAACTCCTTTTCCCAAACTTCTGTAGATAGTTTCAAAATGCTCTGTAATTTGGGGTATGTGATTTTGTAAAGATCCGAGAAATCTTTACATGTTTCTCCTCCTCAATCTCCTTTTGTAAGACTAAATAATGATTTTGCATTCTGACTACATAATGGATGCCCTTATTTCCCATATCAATCACCCTTTTGAACCATTCTGATGTGGACTTGGTCCAGTTCTTCATTGTTTCCATTTTATTGATCTCCTCCTTCGATAGCAAGGCGGGTGTTGGTGATTCCATTGGAGCCTCTTCTCCGATTGTGGTCCACTATTGTATGAAGGCAGTCAAGTCTGCCACCTGTGCTTTTAATTCTTCTTTTGTGGACTGATCTTTGTCCATTTGTTGTAGAATTGTGGTAACAGACCCCTAAAAATCATCAATTTTTTGGACTCTGGATGCGGGGCCCAGGTTTGTTAGTGTTGTAGCAGCGAGAGATATTTTCTCCTTAACACATTTATATTTTTCTTTAATAAATGATCTTCAAGGCAGGTCGGCCTTGATTTACAAATAATATTTTATATTTTCTAGGGGTCGACCTAGAGAAGATGTCGCCTAGATTTGTATATAAGGAAGGTGAAGACCTCTCATTTCATCATCAAATCATTCTCTCTTCAATTCGTATTTCCTAGCAGTAGTTCGCATCTTTTAGCAGCAGATTCGATTCTTTGGAGAAGTATTAGCATTCACTCAAGGAGAAGTAGCATATATTATTGTATGAGACTTGGCCAAATTTGAGGGCCTGATTTTGTATGCAGATTTCTGCACTTATTCTTTCAATATATAAGAGAATATCATTTGCTGGGTTTTTCTCCCTCGAGAAGGAGTGTTTTCTCAGGGTAATTCGTTGTGTTCTTTGATCTGTGTGTTGTATTTCTTCTTATTTACTTTTTTGATCTAAAACTAACATGGTATCAGGAGCGGGTTCAAGCAAAGATCTGATCAAATTTATTTAAGCAGTCAAGAGGACCCTTTATCTAGAGCAATCTCTCAAAGAAACGAAGATGGTGAACGACATCAAGGTTGAAAACAGGCTTGATGGAGCATCAAATTTCAACTCTTGGAAATTCAGAGTTTTCATCACCCTAGAAGAGAATGATCTTCTAGATTTTGTGGAAAATGATGTGCCCGAGCCATCCAATGATGTTGAGAAAATTCAATGGAAGAAAAATGGCACAAAGGCTAGAAAGATCATGATAGACTCCATGAAGGATCACCTAGTTCCGATCATTTCCAAGATGTTGACAACCAAAGAAATGTTCGAGGCTCTACAAGGATTGTATGAGATCAACAATACCAGCAGAGCCCTTGCTTTGAGACAACAACTCCATCATATAAAAATGACTAAAGGAGATGACTGAATTGGAGACATAGTCGAAGATAGAGATCTGGTTATGTTGGCACTAAATGGTCTTCCTCAATCTTGGGAGCCTTTTATTCAAAGCATCAGTGGGAGATCTAAGTTGCTCAAGTTTGATCGTCTTCGAGCTGATTGTATTCAAGAAGAGTCTAGGTTGGCAGTAAGAGGAAATGGGCGAAATTCTCATAATGAAGAAAGTCATGTCCTTGCTGCACAAGCTTCCAGAAGAAAAGGAAGAGAAGGGAAAAGAGGCAATTTCAAGAGGAATAGAGACAAAAAATCAAATTCTGTTCCAGAACCAAAGAAGGACCTCTCTCACATTCAATGTTACAGGTGTGACAAGTATGGTCACTATGCTCGAGATTGCATATCAAAGCCGAAGCAACATGCTTCTACCGCAAATATTGATGATGTGTCACTTCAAAAGGAATCTAGAGATGACTCAGGGGGATTTCTATTCATCTCCGCTCTTTCAAGCAATGTTCCAACTGATAGTGACACTTGGTTGATAGATAGTGTGCTTCTTGTCACATTACAGGTTACAAAGAGCTTCTTACAGACTTAGTAGAGAAAGAGACTAACTTGCAAGTGATAATTGGAGATGATGCTTGTTATTTCGTAAAGGGAGTTGGGGCCACTTCTTTCCAGCTAGATTCAAGTATCCCTCTTCATTTGAGTGATGTTTTGTTTGTACCAGGGATCAAAATAAATCTTGTCTCCACTTCAGCCTTGGAGGACAAAGGGTACAAGGTTGCCTTTTCTAAAGGGAAAAGTTCTTGCTTGGCCTAAAAACTCTAGTATAAAATCAGCTTGTGTAATTGGCTTTCGACAGGAGAGCCTACACAGATTATCAATTCGTCCAGTTTAGGCATTATTGCATGCCTCTATCAGTTTGAGTGAGCTATGGCACAGGAGACTTGCTCACTAACACTTCAGAGCCCTTCCATCCATGGAGAAGATGGTTATTGGTCTTCTTAAGCTTGGTCTGGAGCATGATGGCATTTGCAGAGGATGTGCACTTGGTAAGAATATCAAAAGTCCCTTTCATAGTAGTGACAGTAGATCAAAGGGAATTTTAGATCTTGTTCACTCTGATTTATGTGGACCAATGTCTATGGCATCTTTGAGTGGATTTTGGTACTATGTGATTTTCATTGATGATTATTCTCGAAAGACTTGGATTTACTTCTTGAAATCTAAGGAGTTTGAAGAAGTACTTGATAGATTCAAGGAATTCAATGCTCAAGTTGAAAACATGTTCGGGAAAAGGATTAAAGTTCTGAGATCAGACAATGGAGGAGAATACACTTCTGGAGGTTTTCGTAATTTTTGCATTGAGGCAAGGATCAAGAGGGAGTTTTGTGTCCCGTACAACCCTCAGCAAAATGGAGTTGCCGAAAGAAAGAACAAATCCATAGTAGAGGCAGCCAAGGCTATGATTCATGATCAAGATTTATAGACTTTCCTATGGGCAGAAGCTTCCAGAACCACCGTGTATGTTCAGAACAGAAGCCTTCATCAAATATTGGGAAACATGACTCCTGAGGAGGCCTTCATAGGTGTGAAACTTGAGGTTAGTCATTTGAAATTTTTTGGTTGTCCTGTTTACATTCATGTGCCCAAGGATAAAAGATCAAAGCTAGAACCTTTAGGCAAGAAAGGTATATTTGTAGGATATAGTGAGTCTTCAAAAGCCTACAGAGTTTATATTCTGGGGCAGAAACAGATTGAGATCAGCAGGGATGTCTCCTTCGAAGAGGAAGTAGCCTTCAAAAGATCTAAAGGGTCTTACATGGAGATAGACAGTGAAGAGCAGGAGACTCCTTAGGATATGGACATATCTCCTGATCATACTCTTGACATTCAAAGGGAGTCCAATGAACCAGCTGAGAATATTGATCCAGTTGATCCTATAGAACCAACTGATGGGCCTAGAGACATTGCCATAGGTTGGAAGAGGCCTCTATGGGCTCGACAAACTATGCAAGAAGCAAAACAGTATGCAGCTCCTCGAGGCACCTTTAGGGAAAGCAAGAGACCACAAAAGTTTTCAGGTTATGTGGCATTGATGAGTCACATCATTGATTCTGAGCCTTCCAGTTTTGAGGAGGCATCCAACGAGCAGGTATGGAGAGATGCAATGACAGAAGAGTATCAGTCCATCATTAAGAATGATGTATGGGATGTTGTTGCGAGACCTGAAGGGAAATCAATAGTGTTTTCCAAATGGCTCTACAAAATCAAGCATGCAGCTGATGGTAGCATTGAGAAACACAAGACAAGATTTGTGGCAAGAGGCTTCTCTCAGAAGGAGGGAATAGATTATGAGGAGACATTTGCTCCTGATGCTCAATATACTTCTATCAGAACAATCATTGCTATTGCCTCCCCTAAAGGCTGGAAGTTACATTAAATGGACGTAAAGACAACATTTCTTAATGGTGTGATTGAAGAAGAAGTGTACATCGAGCAGCCATATGGTTTTGTGATTCATGGGAAGGAGTCTCATGTATGTAGATTGAAGAAGGCATTTGTATGACCTTAAGCAAGCACCTCGTGCATGGTATGAAAGGATTGATAGATATTTGATAAGCTTAGGATTCTCCAAGAATGATGCAGATTCCAATCTTTACTTCAAGATAGTTGATGGTGAGGCTTTGATATTGGTTCTTTATGTTGATGATTTATTTCTCACTGGAGCAGAGAATCTCATTGTCAAATGCAAGAAAGAGTTAGCCTCTGAGTTTGAGATGTAGGATCTTGGTCTTATGCATTACTTCTTGGGACTGGAAGTGTGGCAAAGACCTGATGAGATTATTTTGAGTCAAGGAAAATACACTATAGACATCTTGAAGAGATTTGGGATGATGGACTGCAAGTCCATGTCTACACCTATGGAGACAAATTTGGAGAAGTTGAGTGATTCAGCAGCCGATTCACATTTGGTAGATCCCACCTTGTATAGACAATTGATTGGATCATTGATGTATCTAGTCAACACCAGACCAAACATTTGTTATGCAGTAAGTGCTCTCATCCAATTCATGTGTGAGCCAAGCCAAACACATCTAGTTGCAGCAAAGCATATTTTGAGATACTTGCGTGGCATTGTGGGATATGGCTTGAGATATACTTCCTATGAAGATATGAAGTTACAAGGCTATTTTGATTTTGTTTGGGCCGAGAGTGTAACTGATAGGAAGAGCACCTTTGGATGTTGTTTCAGCTTAGGGTCTGCTATAATCTCTTGGTGTAGTAGGAACAGACCTCTGTGGCACTAAGCACTGCAGAGGCTGAGTATATTGCAGCATGTGTAGCAGCTTGTGAAGCAGTATGGCTTCGAAAGCTCCTTGCAGGATTGTTTGGTCAAGCATTGGAACCGACTGTGATTCACTGTGATAATCAAAGTTGTGTGAAGCTCTCGGTGAATCCTGTATTTCATGATAGGACAAAGCATGTGGAGATCAAGTATCATTACATCAGAGACATGGTGTTGAGGAAAGCAATTCAACTCAAGTACATTTGCACTGATGATCAGACGACTGACATCCTTACCAAACCTCTCTCCAGAGTGAAGTTTGCACGTTTCTGAGACAAGCTTGGGGTGGTAGAGAATGGTGCCCTTGCTGAGAGGGAGACTCAAGATCAGTGAGCTTTGCTATAATGCATATTTCTCTGAGACGGAGAAATATGAGGTGAAAACCCTCGTACATCTCTGAGACTGAGATGTGTTTCTTTCCACACATGGGAGTAGCCATTGTGGACGTCATGTTGAGAGACTCCATGACGATATCACGTTGAGAGACTCCGTGATGAACCCTTGTACATCTCTGAGACTGAGATGTGTTTCTTTCCACACATGGGAGTAGCCATTGTGGACGTCATGTTGAGAGACTCCATGATGACATCATGTTGAGAGACTCCATGATGAACCTTTGTACATCTCTGTGACTGAGATGTGTTTTCCACAAATGGGTGTAGCCATTGTGGACATCATGTTGAGAGACTCCATGATGAACTCTTGAACATCTCTGAGACTAAGATGTGGTTTTCCACAAATGGGTATAGCCATTGTGGGCGTCATGTTGAGAGACTCCATGATGAGGATATCTGAAAAAAAAATACCTTCCTAGTTAAGAGGGAGTGTTAGTGTTGTAGCGGCGGGAGATGTTTTCTCCTTAACACATTTACGTTTTTCTTTAATAAATGATCTTCAAGGCAGGTCGGCCTTGATTTACAAATAATATTTTATATTTTCTAGGGGCTGACCTAGAGAAGAGGTCGCCTAGATTTGTATATAAGGAAGGTGAAGACCTCTCATTTCATCATCAAATCATTCTCTTTTCAATTCGCATTTCCTAGCAGTAGTTCGCATCTTTTAGCAACAGATTCGATTCTTTGGAGAAGTATTAGCATTCGCTCAAGGAGAAGTAGCATATATTATTGTATGAGACTTGGCCAAATTTGAGGGCCTGATTTTGTATCGCAATTTTTGCACTTATTCTTTCAATATATAAGAGAATATCATTTGCTGGGTTTTTCTCCCTTGAGGAGGGTTTTCCCAGGGTAATTCGCTGTGTTCTTTGATCTGTGTTTTGTATTTATGCTTATTTACTTTTCTGATCTGAAACTAACAAGGTTGATAGTCGTTACCTGAAAGTCCTTGGCTTGAAGGGTCCCTGCTTCTTTATCCGCCGTCGGGGTTGCTACTTGTAGTATCAGAGAGCCCAAAGCGTCTGTTGTGATATGCGATATGACTTTAGGTTTCTTCTTCTCTAGCATCTTCACCTATGCTCGAGCCAGTATAGCGTCTAGATGGGCCTTAGGATCCAGGAGTACAAGAGCTTTACTCTTTAGTTGCTGCTCCAGCCAAGAAGGGATTTGTTGGTCAAGGGATGTAGTGTTGAATTCATTATCCTTGCCCTCTTGACCTTTTGAAATCTCCTCCTCATGTCTGGGAGCATCCTCGATATTCTTATTTGTTTCATCTTGCTCCTCTTCTTGCATTATTCCTTTCTCTTTTTCATGATCAATGGATTCTGCATTTCTTTCATCAGTATTTTCTCCTTCTTGGCGTGGCTCATCTTTCTTTTCACTTTCTGCATGCTCACCCCCAACTTCTTGATCAAGCTCAGTGTTCTTTTCATTTGCTTTATCCTCCTCTTTATCTTGATCTTCTTGTGGAGGCACTTTTTTATTCTAGAGGCGTTCATATTGGCCAGCCTCTGGGAGTTCATCATTCTTTTCCACATTAACCTTTGTATCAATCTTTTCTTCCTCGGAGCGATGCTCCTCTGGATTCACCTCTTTGTCATCATGTTCTTTGTGCTGCTCATCCTTAGGCTCTTGATTTGAGGTCTCTACATCATAGTAAGTGTCAAATTTACTTGTATCTCCATCCTTGAGCGTTTGCTACCCTTCCTCATCCGAAGCTACTTCGTCTAGATCAATTTTCAAGCCCTCCTCGACATGCTCGTAGTAGTCATCACGGTTCGAGTCCTCGGGCTCCTCATTGACATCCACTGTTTCTTTAAGCTGTTCCCCGCTTTGCCTCTTCATCTCCTCACAGATTTGCATGGTGGCTTCCATTTTGGGTGGCTCGGTAGGAGGTGGAGGGATAGACAATGATGCGGCGAGTTGAGCCATAAGCAATTTAGCTTGAGGAGTCAGAATAACCTTTGAAAATTGGGGCGACATATTTTGTAAATAGGAGACAAAAGTCTCGGGCAAGGCAATAGGTGCCATAGAGGTTGTGGGCATAGAGAGTGGCAAAGTGGAGAAGGTTGGTGGTGGAGGCGGGAGCGAGGAAGACGACAGTGGAGAAGTAGTCAAAGAAGAGGAATCGAGCACGACCACAAGGGAAGTCAGAGAGGTGAAGGTGAGGTGGATAGAGATGTCCATAGCAGGTGGGGGTGACACGGGCAATGACGGGGGAGTGGAAGGAGATGGTGCGACGGTGGTAGCTGGAAGTGCGGAAGCAGTACGTCGTGGAGATTGTGGTTGCTCTTCTTCCTATGGCGGGCACTCTTCTTGAATAGGAGGCATGTTAGGAACAAAGGTTCCTGTTCTCTTGGCCTTCTTAGGCGGTCTTTGCCCCTCAGTCGTCTTCTTGGTATATACCTTTTGCTTGGGTTGCCGCTTTGATACCTCTTTCCTTTTCTTTGACCTAGTATCGAGTGGGGACTTAGGGGCCTCACTCGAGGAACCCGCGCTGGCACCGCTATCTGTTTCGCTTTCAAGGTCATCTTCTAATTCTCCATACATTAGCTCTATGCCTTGTTGTTGCAATTGGGCTACTTGATCATCGAGCCACTTCTCAGTCCTTTGCTATATCGGGCGAGTGACAGTGTCCAAATCTGTGACCTCCGACTCTGTCCAATCAATTACCGGCAATGGCAGATTAGCTAGAGCATTGTATCTTTCATCAAAAACATTATCTTCTTCGACCACCTGGTCAGGGACTGGAAACAAATTAATAGACTTTACAAATTTTGCAGTCATTCTCATGTAGTATCTCCTTCTAATGTCATGATCATCGTTGCAATTCGCCCAAAAGTCTTCAATGTGGGGCCGGTGGGCATACTGCTTGCCAACTTGCTTCTTTAATTTTCCAAGAGGATCCAAGCCTCCTCTCTCCTTGTGTAATTCCAGGTGGTACTTTGCAAGCTCCTCTAAGTATTTTGCACAAGGGGTAGCGGGGCACGGATATAATCCTTGGCCAAAAGCAATGGGATAGGGAACCCCAACACGGTGCTTGTCTTGCAACAACGAGTGGGTAGTCTGCAACTGTCGGGTGAGTTCTAACAGGATCATCCTGTCACTGGGGTACCTTGGCAAACGATATGGAAACCCCGAGAATCCTTCTGCCCTTATGTAGGTAAACTTGGGGAACTGAATGAACCAGTACTCGAAGCCCTTAACCAACGCCTTCGCACTGTGAGACATCCTTCTATGATAATCCTTTGAGAGAGTCTAGACAATGTGCATGATGAAGGCATCGTTGACTGGCCTGTAATCCTTCTTATAATTTTTGTATTGCAGCTGCGGGTAACAATCATAGACGGTGTTTTACCCCTTCTTCGTTCCCAATGCACCAACACATTTCAATCCTTTGTAAGGGAACGTGACTTCCAGAAGATACACAAGATAGGAAGTCATATAGAACTCCTTGGTCTTCTTCACAGCAACAAATTGATTGTGCAAATTTTCACTGATTATCTTTGCCCAATGAAATTTGGCTTCACCTTGAAGGATTTCCTCTACGAAGTATAACATCCATTCCTCGAAGATTGAGGACGTGGGGAGGCCCATTACTCTGCTCAGCAGTGTCATGAGGTCATTGACCTCTTCCACAAAGTCGCTTCGATATATCTTCTGAGGTACTTTATTAGCATTGCCCCTCTTGTTGAACAACCATATTTGGTTTATGGTTCTCTTGTAGCCGGTGGGGTTTGCTTTCCACACATTTAGGGCATATTCTTTCTTTGTTTCCTCCATCTTGTCAAATAGCGAGATCCCAACTGTTCTCCCAATTGACATGGGAGTCAAATCAGCTAGCACTCATCCATCCACAGTAACTATTCTTCTAGACTGTGGGTGGTAGTATTCTTTGCATGCGAAGTCCAGCTCTGGGCTGATCAGAGCCGGAGGGAAACTTGCCGTTTTTGCAATCCCACTCTTCTTTATCCTCAAAGCCTCTTCAGTCTTTGGATTAACCAGGACCCGTTGTCTGAATTTGTCTATGCTAACATGACCTAAGCTTGTGTCTGTTACCTTGTTCCAATTTGATGTAATCTTTGAGGTGCACTCCACCTCGTGAAACTCGTACTTCATTTTGGCTTTATCCATTTCAACTTTTGCAGCCCTTGCGCTCTTTTTGGTCTTGTCAGTCTCCTCAGCTGGTTCCATCAATCCTGCACAAAGAGCGCGTAGTAAATGCCTTGAGGAATCAAGAGAGCGAAATGTTAGTTGAATCATGCTAAAATGTCATTAAATGCATCCACATACCTTGAAAAGATCATTACACTCATCAAATTTCACCATTTTACGCTCGTTTGTAAATTTTGCAGTTTTGCGGGTTTGATGAAGCGGGTTTCCTCCCTACGGAAACTGCCAGAGTTATGGACGTAGGAAACGGCTCAGGGAGCATGGCAACCCGCCAATGGAGTTCCAATAGGAAATTCCCGCATTGACGAAACTCTAAACCATGCGTGAAAGGAAAATTGAAGTGTTTTGGGATCGGTTCACTAGGCCAGCTTTGCTTGTTAGGCTCATGCAGAAACCCATGGTGTGGAAGCTGCCACTTGGGGAGCTGCTTAAGTTTTGCCGCCATCAGCGGCCTTGGGGCTACGATGTTCCGCAAATGGAGTTTTGCCTCTCAAGTTTTGCATCGACTTTCTTCGTAGCAAATTTCAGTGAAGTCCATTCAACATGTGGGACAATGGATGAAAAATCATGTTTGATCACCTCCCTTGAAAAGTTAATCACTTTATGAATTGCAGAAACTTGGAATGCGGGTGTTGCTTACGCAGATGCTGTCAAGTGCTTGACAGTAGAGGGACAACTTGAAGTTGATGGAAGTCCGCAAGCGGAGTTCCGCATGATAAAACCCTCAAAAGGCACCTTGACTTAGAATTTTCATTTTTGCTCGAGTGGGTCAAAGTGACGATGTTAAATTTGGTGCTTACGTCATCAGGGGTTGGCTTTAGGCGCATGTAGAAAGTTTGTTAGCAGAAGCTGCGAAGCGGAATTCCATGTATGGTTTGTCGTTAAACGACGACTTAGGGTGAAGGGCCCTCCACCAACAACAACCCGCATGGATGGTCCCACAAAGATCTTGGGACTTAGTGATTTCAACGGCTTTGGTTTGATGCCTGTGGGAATGGGTAGGGCGGAAGCTGCCAAGTGGAAAGTCGTTAGGATTTTGCCATTGTAGACGGCTTTCATTGATCATCCTTCCACAAGTGGCGACCCGCAAACGTTTTAGGGACTTAGTCACTGTTGATTGTTTGATTGAGACAATATGTGGAAAATGCACTAGCAGGATCCACCAACTGGGAGGACGATGGGCGTTTTCCGTTAGAAACAACTTAAGCTAGGTGGACCTCTGCCTGCGGAGTTTTGCAAGGGCTCGGATTTAAAGCGTTTATTCCCTTTAACTTTCAAAACTTTCGATAGTTTGTCCACCCTGGACTTGGTTGCGGGATTGAGGACTGCAAAGGCCATTCGTGCTCATGCCGTTTGAATGGCGTCTTGACAGTGGGGTCCCGAAAGCAAGAACCCACGACAAAATTTCGGTCAAGGGTTTCATTGTTTGGATTTTGTCGACTGTTAGCACACCGGGGTCTTGGATTTTAACGACATTTGTTCATTTGGTTGCACTTAACCAAATCCCTACTGTAGGTTATAATCCCCGACTTCATAATTTCGACAACCTAGGAAACCCTAGCTAGTGCTTCCTATCAAATTTAGTAACACAACGGCTGGGAAAAGAGTTGAACGCATACCTTTATCACCCGAATGGAGGTGACCAAGGCTCGAGTCTTCAAACCCCCTTGCGCATGTAGCAATCTCCTCGACTCTTCAAATTTCAAACTCTCGGGTAGAAAATGACAGGTGGGCAACTTCTATTTATAGAACCAATTGCCATTAATGCAGGCATTTATTGCAGGTTTTTCGAAATGCGCACGTGTAATGTCCCCTTCTCAATAGTGATCATTGCAGTTGGCCGTTAGCCTATTCTGGTGACCCGTAGGCTATTCGGAAGCACAAATTAAGGTTTCCACTTTCAGAAAAGGTTTTGAGGACTTGCATGCGAGCTTTTCTGATGCATGTTTGGTGGAGCTTTCTGGGTTTATGGGGAGCTTCGTGATGAGGTGGCATGCATGATAAGATGTTGACTTGCATTCTTGGATGCTTTTGGGGGCTTGCATGTTGGAGTTTTACAGTTCTGACTCTGGATTCCTTTTGGGTTTTCAGAGAGCTTTGCAATGGTGTGACATGCAAATGAATCAAGGATATTTTTTAAACTTGCTATTTTTAGTAAGTTACGACAACTGCTCGGTTTGTGCTCAAAATGATTTTGGAACAACTTACTATTTTTAGCAGTATGCTATTTTTAGTAAGTTCTATTTTTGGCAGTGCTATTTTTGACAGTAGTTCAACAGCCCGGAGCAGTAGCTATTTTTGGCAGGTCAGATTGGGCAGTTGGTCTTTCTAGCATTCTTGGAGCTATTTTTGGGCAGTTCAGTGTTTTGGGTTGGCGCTCTTGGATGAGGTAAAATATTTGATTAAATGAATTATTTTCTAAGGCTTGAAGGACGCCTTTGGAGTGATAAGTTGATTTTATTAAAAAGACAAATTTTATAAATATTTCATTATAAGCCTTGGATGCCTATTCCATGATATTATTGATATTTTAATTAAGTTGAAAGGTCTAATGAAAAAGGACGACTTGGAGGAATAAGTGAATTTGCATTTGAAAATTGGATTTCATTTTGGGGAAATGTAATGTGAATTTGGGCGCCCTTCTAGAAGCTTTTGGAGATTCTCAACAAATCTATATATTGAGGCTCTTGCTCCTTCATTTGGCATCTTGGAGAATATATATCGTTATGTTGCCGAAATGGTGAATGAATGCTTCGAGGAATGCATACATCCTAGTACTACTCTTGGTTTCGGGCTTGAAAGATAGCACCTAGCTGAGTATTCAGTGACTGCTTCTCATTCAGACTAGCAGATTGAGCTTCATAGTTGGTGATTTGAGGGTTTTTGTTAGTTTGTTGTTTGCTGGTTTGTGTGTTGGCTGTAGGTGTTTTTTGGCTCGCAGCTCCTTGGGCGATTTTTTGTTGCTTCTGGGTATTGCCCCTTTGTTTGTGTCTCCCCTAGGCGCCCCTCTTTGCTAAGTTGCAGAATTTTCAGAGGAGTTTTGGATTTGTTCTTGTGGGTCGCCCCTCTTGGGAGGCTGTACCATTGTTGGAGGAATCTCTTGGCTTTAGAAAAAATAAATATCGTTTGTTGCAGCTGTTTCATGGTCTCATCTTGGTCGCCTTACTTCATGGAGTCCTTAGCACTTTGTTTGAAGTCATCTGATGAAATTTAGAGTGAGTTGTAATAATTTTTGTGAGTTTCTAGTTGCTGGTCTGAGCATTGCAGCTTGCTGGTTTTTGCTATCAGACTTGATAAAATTGGGTTTTGGGAGTGTTACTTCATGATTGAACGTTGTAGGTTGTTTGGGAGTTATTCTCTATCATTTCCAGTTTCTTGGACAGCCAAGAAGTTCATATTATTGCAGATTCATGCTACATTTGTAATGTTGAATCAGTAGCACTATTCAACTTTTTGTATCTTTGTTTTATATTGTAATTCCCACGATTGTGGAAGAGACTGGTCTTGTTCCAGTCTTTCTTTACTGCACTCTCTTTCTATAGTGCCCGCTGAACAAGTGGAAGGGGTTAGCAAGCCGCCCATTTACTTCTTGTATTTACATTGTAATCCTCATACTGCTGATCGACTGAGCTGTCACCAATACATAAGACCCCCAATACCATATGTTAGCACCTTACTCACCTTGGGTTTGAGTGCACATTCTTGGGTTGGGTTACTTTCCAGCATTGTTCTTCCTTTGAGCATTGGAGATCCTCAGCGCCATATGACAACACCTTTTCCATCTGGGGATTGAGTGGCGTAGAGTTATGTTACAGCAGTTGATGTGGATTTGAGCTAACCTTAAGGGGTGCTTGTTACATTGAGTTGCGCATTGTAAAATTCGAAAAAATTGGTTAGCACATTTCAGTGGTATCAAAGCCAAGATCCTGCCATCCTGTGAGAAAATTCAAAGTACAGTTGACAAATGAGTGACAGAGAAATCAGATTCTTCACTTGAGTTCAGTTTTGTTTTCAGAAGTTTCAAAGATGTTGCGTTTTCTGAGGACCAGGAACCGTGAGAAGTCAGATTTGATTATGGCTTTTGAAGCAGAAAGGAGTTTGGCAAGGTCCCTTTTTGTTGCAGGAACGAGACTCAATGAAGAATGTCAGACAAGAAGTGAAGAAGTGAGTATATTATCTGAGTTGGAACGTTGTTTGGGCCAAGTCCAACAATCATCTACTGAATTGTTGATTAAGGCATTATCTCCTGCAGTGACACATTTGATGCATCCTGATGAAGAAATCAGCTTGTTGGTTACTTCATCTTAGTGAACTTATGAGGATTGTTGCACCTTTGATGCCTTATGGTGATGAAACTATGAAGAAGATTCTGCATAGGATTGTGGACAGTTTCCAAGATCTTGATGAAACTGGTAGTAGTCAATTTCCCTGAAAATCTACTATCTTAGAGACATTTGCAAATCTCAGGACAAGTAATTTGCTATTAGACTTGGTGATGCATGATCAGATTTATCACTTATTTCACTACTTGTTTATATCCGCTTGGAGCGAATAGGAAGAGAATGTTGTTGCAGCTATAAAGAAAATTCTTGTTCTCACTATTGAAGAGGTTGATGAAGTTCCACCAAATGTCCAATCTCTCCTCTTGGACGCATATGAGCGTGAAGAAAAGGATTCTCCTATTGCTGGTATGCTGATCAAGGAATTGTTTAATCAATGCGAGGAGAAATTGAAGCCACTTTTGAAGAAAATTGAGCAAGATGAAGGAAGTATTAGTGGTCATGATGCTGGTGATGATCCTAATGAGTTCATGCAAGATCATGTTGAAGATTTGTTGATAAAGGGTTTGCCTCTTGTTGCTGTTCCAACTTCCCAAGAAGTTCCATAGGGAGAAATCAGCACCATACTCACTCAAGAGGGTTGCATAGAAGATAATGATGATGAAGTTTTCAAAACAGCTTGCCTAGATGATTCTTTGCTTCATTACAATGATGGTGTCAAGGGTGGTCTTGGGTTTGAGCATCAAACTAAGCCCTTGGAGATAGTTGTTTTTGAAGATATCAATTTAAGTGAGTTGGGTGATGTCCTATTCAAAAAGTCAACACTCCAAGAGAAGCACGAAGAGCTCTTTCCTTTTGATCAAAACAATCAACCTCTTACCACTTGGGATCCAGGTGTGAAGGCAGTTAGTGATGACAAAGAAACGGTGTGGGATGAGTTTCCCTTCGATCCTGATGAAGCCCAAAATTTTGATTGCATTGCAAGCTTTGAGGTGGTCAATGAAAGAGAAGTTGTTTTTGATGAAGAAGATTGTTTGGCAAAGCTCCAAGATGATTCCTTTGAGCTGGTTGCAGCCACTAAGGAGGAGTTTGTTGCTTCCAAAACTTTCAGAGCAGCGTTCAATGATTCTTCGTTCGAGTTGGGGGCTGCCATAGCCTTTGATCAAGAAGACAGTGAGGAGGATGAAGAGCTAGAAGACCTTATGGCTCTTGAAGAAGAAAGAGTTAAGAGTTTTATGAACACAAGTCTGATTTTACCATTCAAGAAGCTGATGGAAAACATGGAGTCGAAGAAATTGTGGAGTATGATCCTCTCTAGTTTCCATGACATCGAGCATTCTCCGCTAGTTGATGGCAAAAAAACAAGAATGTTGGAGCAGCTCTGAGGGCAGCGAAGACGCAAAACAAAGTTCTGATTTTGAAGAGCAGCCAACCAACAATCCACCATCCTTGCATGTTCTTGAGGTGGAAGATCAAGTTAGAGGGTCCTTTGAAAGAGAAGTGTGGATTCTATCACAATTTGATCGCACACATAGCTTAGTTGAAGAGCTTTACTGGAAGGCTTAGCTTGAAGAGAGACAAAAAGGAGTTAAGGGTGAAGTTGTTCTTCCCAACTTGTAACTTATCAGAGACTCTTTGGAGACATTGAAGTCAGAGTACGTGCACTTGATTGGAGATCGAGATCATGCCATTGAAGTTGCAAAGAAGACCATTGGTGCTTTCCAAGAAAAGGAGAAGAAGGTTGATGAGCTCACTCTGGAGCTCGAATCAACAGAGGACATGTTGAAAGAAACTCAATTGGCTCTAACAGAGGTTGAAGATCAGTTTGCTGACTTCAAACTTTTCAAGCAGCAAGAGGGTGCACAAAGAGCTGAAGAAATCAAGCAAGTGATTGGAGAGCTTGATAGTCTTCAAGAGGAGTTTGATCTTGAGAGCATCTCAAGAAATTTAGAAGTTGCATGTGTAGATTCGGAGCAGCAAGATGAAAGGCATGACTTTCAAGTCTTTGACAATCCCCTCTTTGGAGTGGATGTTGAGGAAAGTTATGATAATCGTCTCTTTTTGATGGATAATGTGGCATCAAACCAAGAGGAAATCTCTTTTGACACTAATGTCGAAGGGGAAAGTCCTAGCACTTTTTCCAATAGTGGGATGATGATACATGAAGACTTGACTGCTGTTCCTAGTCTATCCACTCTTCAGGAGATGGAGAATCAAGAATCAAGGAGGAATGGAGTCACTAATCTTGAGTGGCAACAAAGAGTTGATTGGCACTCCGATGAAGAGTTTATTCATATCTGATGCGGATGCTTGTCAGAGTCCTATCGGATTTCATGCTTGCACCACCTTCTTTGAGAATAACTGAATGTAGAATGGATTTTGACGAGGGGTTCCTTGAATCTTTCTTGCAGCTCTTGTCTCATGATTTCGAATTCAGTTTCCTCAGCGAATTCAGATTTGTTGAATATTTCTTGGAGTTTCAAGAGGTGATGATTCAAATAGAACGTATTTGTCAAAGCGTTCTAATTAGAGTAATTCTTTATCTGTGGAATGGTTCTTCTCTGCTTATGATTTGGGATCCCGGCATAATCTTGCATTTGATATGTGACAAAAAGGTGTGTTGGAATGATAAGCCTCAAATTTTCAACTCTCTGAGTGTAGTTACCTTCTTTATCAGCCATTTGAAGAATATTTCTGATCTCCAATTGGAGTTTTGGAGAGAAAAGTTGAGCAACGAATGGTTCTTGGCTGTGATGAAATGTTCAGTGAGGTTGTTTTCAGCAGTGGATATGAGCAGAAATGATATTTTGGATGCTGATTTTCAGTTTTGCAGCAGCTATCTATCTCCTTGGATGCTGATTTTCCTTAAGTTAGATCTCAAGTTGATCATTTCTATATTGTTTGATAGCTGGTGCATTCAATTTCAGACTTTCCAATCTCTTTCCAGAGGTGGTTTATGGATTCAAATGAGAGAGATGGTGATTCAGATTGAGCATAATCAGCTACTGGATAGAAATCGTGCTCATTCTTGTGGCTATCTTTGTACATTCTCTTGTACAAATGTCTGGGGCAACGAACCATTGCTTGTTTGGGCTTGGCATTTCGAATCTCTTACTCCATAGATCTTGTTTGATGCTTTGAGAAGGCATGTTAACTCCTTGAGGGTGCAGGGAAGGTTAGTGCAAATTTGGCATGATGTTTTCACTGATGTGATCAGAGTGGTGCAACATCGACATGGTGGTTCATTCTTGAGACAAACATGGGACCCTGGGATCGTACTTGGTGAGGTGGAAGAATTTTCCTTTGGAGGATGCAACTTGGAGAATGGGGAGATCCTGTAGCATCTAGACTTGCGATTGGAGAACGAGGAGATCCTACAGCATCCAAACTTGCAATTGGAGAATGAGGAGATCCTGTAGCATCCAGACTTGCGATTGGAGAATGAGGAGATCCTGCAGCATCCAGACTTGCGATTGGTGAATGAGGAGATCCTGCAGCAACCAAACTTGTGATTGCTTGAGAGCAAGCAATCTTGGGGAGGGCGGACTGTAATGTCCCCTTCTCAACAGTGATCATTGCAGTTGGCCATTAGCCTATTCTGGTGACCCGTAGGCTACTCGGAAGTAGAAATTAGGGTTTCCACTTTCATAAGAGGTTTTGAGGATTTGCATATGAGTTTTTTTGACGCATGTCTGGTGGAGCTTTTTGGGTTTATGGAGAGCTTTGTAATGAGGTAGCATGCATGACAAGATGTTGACTTGCATTATTGGATGCTTTTGGGGGCTTGCATGTTGGAGTTTTACAGTTTTGACTCTGAATTCCTTTTGGGTTTCCAGAGAGCTTCGCGATGGTGTGACATGCAAATGAATCAGGGATATTTTTTAAACTTGCTATTTTCAATAAGTTACGACGGCTGCTCGGTTTGTGCTCAAAATGAGTTTGGAAAAACTTACTATTTTTAGTAGTATGCTATTCTTAGTAAGTTCTATTTTTGGCAGTGCTATTTTTGGCAGCAGTTCAGTAGCCCGGAGCAGTAGCTATTTCTGGCAGGTCAGATTGGGCAGTTGGTCTTTCCAGCATTCTTGGAGCTATTTTTGGGTAGTTCAGTGTTTTGGGTTGGCGCTCTTGGATGAGGTAAAATATTTGATTAAATGAATTATTTTCTAAGGCTTGAAGGATGCCTTTGGAGTGATAAGTTGATTTTATTAAAAAGGCAAATTTTATAAATATTTCATTATAAGCCTTGGACACCTATTCCATGATATTATTGATATTTTAATTAAGTTGAAAGGTCTTATGAAAAAGGATGACTTGGAGGAATAAGGGAATTTGCATTTGAAAATTGGATTTCATTTTGGGGAAATGTAATGTGAATTTGGGCACCCTTCTAGAAGCTTTTGGAGATTCTCAACAAATCTATATATTGAGGCCCTTGCTCTTTCATTTGGCATCTTGGAGAAAATATATCGTTATGTTGCCAAAATGGTGAATGAATGCTTCGAGAAATGCATACCTCCTAGTACTACTCTTGGTTTTGTGCTTAAAAGATAACACCTAGCTGAGTTTTCAGTGATTGCTTCTCATTCAGACTAGCAGATTGAGCTTCATAGTTGGTGATTTGAGGGTTTTTGTTAGTTTGTTGTTTGCTGGTTTGTGTGTTGGCTGTAGGTGTTTTTTGACTTGCAGCTCCTTGGGTGATTTTTTGTTGCTTCTGGGTATTGCCCCCTTGTTTGTGTCTCCCGTAGGCACCCCTCTTTGCTAAGTTGCAGAATTTTCAGAGGAGTTTTGGATTTGTTCTTGTGGGTCACCCCTCTTGGGAGGCCGTACCATTGTTGGAGGAATCTCTTGGCTTTAGAAAAAATAAATATCGTTTGTTGCAGCTGTTTCATGGTCTCATCTTGGTCGCCTTACTTCATGGAGTCCTTAGCACTTTGTTTGAAGTCATCTGATGAAGTTTAGAGTGAGTTATCATAATTTTTGTGAGTTTCTAGTTGCTGGTCTGAGCATTGCAGCTTGCTGGTTTTTGCTATCAGACCTGATAAAATTGGGTTTTGGGAGTGTTACTTCATGATTGAACATTGTAGGTTGTTTGGGAGTTATTCTCTATCATTTCCAGTTTCTTGGACAGCCAAGAAGTTCATATTATTGCAGATTCATGCTACATTTGTAATGTTGAATCAGTAGTACTATTCAACTTTTGGTATCTTTGTTTTATATTGTAATTCCCACGATTGTGGAAGAGACTGGTCTTGTTCCAGTCTTTCTTTACTGCACTCTCTTTCTATATTGCCCGTTGAACAAGTGGAAGGGGTCAGCAAGCCGCCCATTTACTTCTTGTATTTACATTATAATCCTCATACTGTTGATTGGTTGAGCCGTCACCAATACATAAGACCCCCAACACCATATGTTAGCACCTTACTCACCTTGGGTTTGAGTGCACATTCTTGGGTTGGGTTACTTTCCAACATTGTTCTTCCTTTGAGCATTGAAGATCCTTGGCACCATATGACAACACCTTTTCCATCTGGGGATTGAGTGTGCATTCTTGGCGTAGAGTTACGTTATTGCAGTTGATTTGGATTTGAGCTAACCTTAATGGGTGCTTGTTGCATTGAGCTGCTCAATGTATAATTCAAAAATATTGGTTAGCACATTTCAGCGCGGTGGGTACGACATGCGGAAACACGACGAGCGGAAGTCACGGATCAAAAGTCCATGCGGAGAAATGATAGGCGGAAGCAGTGAGTGGGAAGTCCGCTGCGGAAAGACGGAGGGAAAATGCCGTAAAGAAAGGTGCAATGGAGACGGAAGTCCGCAGATGGAAACCTGCACCAGGAAACCCGTAGACAGTAGACGACGAAAGGTGTCACGGCTTACGCATGGCAGACACTCGCAGAGATTTTTCTGCAAATGCTCGAAACTTCCTGAAACTTTGACAAATGAAAAGTTATGCTAAGATGTAGCAATTTTCAAGGCACTTGATCAACTTGGGTCAAAAGCAGGGGCACAAAAATGAGGCAAACGCAAAGTGACCCGGCGAGAGGCAAAACAAAAGGAGGGTCCTCGGTCCCAGTGGGGCATGTGTGTAGAAGGCAGAATAGATACAACTCATGATATTTGGAACAAACTTCAAAAAACTTGTGAATGAGATGATAAAGTTAAGAAGGCAAAGCTTGAAACACATAGGAGACAATTTGAAAGTCTTAAGATGCTGGAAGATGGAAATGTTGCTGCATATCTACTTCGTGTAGATGAAATTGTCAACACAATCAAAGGCCTAGGAGAGAAGGCTAAGGAGTCAATAGCTGTTCAGAAGATTTAAGATCTCTTCCTTTGCGTTTTGATGCAAATGTTTCAGCTATTGAGGAGATGAAGGAACTTGATAAGTTGACGGTAGATGAGCTATATGGTATTCTTACAGCCTATGAGATGAGGACAATTCTTGATTCTTCATCCAAAAAGGAGGCAGCCTTCAAAGTTTCGAAAAGGGGAAAAGACAAGGAGCTTGCATCTAGTGATTGTTTAGATGAAGATTTAGGCATTGAAGAGGCACATTTCATGACGAAGTTGAAGAAGGGTTCAGGAAAATACAAAGGCAAGTTTCCTTTCAAATGCTTCAACTGTGGTAAGGTAGGAAACTTTGCAGCCAAATGTCCATATGCGAAGAATGAGGACAACAACAATGAAAGGAAGCCCAAGCTCAACAACAAGAAGTATAGAGTAAAAGAGAAGGAGTTTAAAAAATTCAAGAAGAGCCTCTATTCCAAGGATGAAAGTTGTTCATTAGGTGATAGTCATGAAGAGTTTTCTGATGAAGAAATCTTATTCATGGCTAAAGAAGAAGACTATGCTGAAAATGAAGAACATGAAGATCATTTTGATGAAGAAGGAGAGGTGGACCTTGAAGAAGAACTTATAAGTGCCCTAAGTGGAAGGAAAAGACTTAGGAAGAAAAATCAGAACTTGGAGTTACAGCTACAAGTGGATAATGAATCAAAGGTTAAGGTATCTCAGGATCTTGATGAAGCTGAAAAGAAGATTGTTGATTTAAAAGTTTAGATTGAAGAAGCTAGAACTAGAAGAATAGAAGAAGAAATCAGAAATCAGCTCAAGCTAAAGGAAGAAAATTGTGAAAGAAGCTTAAATTGTTTCACTTAGAAAATTAGACAAATCATCGTTACAGCTGAATAATGAGAAGATAAATCAGAAAAATTCTCTGTCATTGGACAAGATCATTAGTGCACATAAATCTTCTGCTTATAAAGGTGGAGTTGGATTTGAAGAAGGTGAAAGTTCCAAGCCTACAAAAGAAGAACATCAGAAAGGCAACTTTGATAGCACAAAGGATTCACAATAAAAAATCAGAAATAGTACTTTCAAGAGACCTCCTATTTCTTTTATGGTTATTGTTTCTCATGCAATCGTTTTGGTCACAAGGCAACAAACTATAGAGTGTATGCAAGAAGTGATTGCAAAGAGCCAATCTCCTGATAGCATCTTTGAGGATTTGAAACAAAAGTTTGTATCATTGCGCTTTCTCAAATAGTCAACTGCCCTAAGTAAGGCCCTTCCTTACATGTCCATCCACCCATCCATGATGATGCTACACTCATGTGACACCATGTGTGCTTCACCTATGTGAGCATCACTTAGATTCAATGTGTTTTAATTAAGCCATTCTTGGTCATGAATGATGGCTCTTGTGAACCATAGTAGAATTCCATTTACACAAATTTGACATGGCATTGGAAAAGTGTGAATACAACTCAATTACTTAGGTTTAAATCAAGAGAACTTAGGAATCTTCAAAACCACATAATATTCATAAATGTATGAATTTGGTTTACATTAACATTTCAGATCACACTCTATGATCCATCATTAGGGTGAGGTAAAAATGATGGGTAGATAACATATTAATAAGAAGGGGAAACAAAAAATTAAAACATTGTGAAAGAAAAAAAAATAATTAATGTCAAATGTGGTGGACAGAGATTAAAAATTGTAAATACCAATCATAAATAAAATGGGTTTTTTCTAAAAACTGTTTTACTTTTACAACAGGCTGGTCCTAATTTTTTTTGTTTTATTTAACGAACAAGGGGCTGGTCCTAAAATAGTAGACTATGCAGTCATGGAGTCGTCAGTAGAGTCTACTCTTTTAGGGACAATCATGTCCTTTTTATTTGAGGCCCCATTAGGTTATAAACTAAAAGAAAAAATCCCATGTATAATTTTAGTTCTAAAATAAAATTTATTCAAAAGTAAAAATTGAAGAGCAAATTCAAACTGCTCTAACTTTAACCCTAAACTAAAAAATATTGTTTAAATTGCCCTCACCTTAACCCTAAACTTAAAATATATCATTCTCTTGAGCTTTGTATTTCTCTACCTTTTAAATGTAAAA